>JAXCGZ010015146.1:162500-186711 GCA_037179515.1 Halocaridina rubra
ATTAACAAGCATTAGACAAGAATGCCTTCTGCTGGAATGCTGCACTTGTGATAATGCGGTGCATTTTCTTCGTAAAAGAACATGCGAGGCCTATGTAATTAACTTTTATAACATAAATATATATTAATAACAAGTAAATCTGATGTCAAACCTTGTACTGAGTCTGTCGGACTTCCGTTGGCACCATGCCCTTTAAAAATGGAGGTGTTTCATGGCGAACGTGGGTATGGGAAGTGCCATTACCATTGTTAGGCTGGGCTGAACCAGGAGACTGTTGTTCACGACTCTCAGACACTGAAATGCAAAGTAGTCAAGAATGTTAATGTGTCCTGTACCTAGTTATTGCTATTATTATTATTATTATAATTATTCTTATAATTATTATTGTTATTATTTTTTTTAACATTATTATTATTATTATTATTATTATTATTATTATTATTATTATTCTGCATTTAATTCATGATTTTCCTAGGAAGGTTAACAAAAATACTGCCTTCGTTTCCCTGCATGTTATAAAAGTAGATAAAGTGGGGAGGAGAAAGGAAACTGGAAATCTCACCCTTCTTATTTTTATCCTGTAAGGGTAGGCATGTGAGGGAGTACTAGAATGAAAACTCGAACTTGCTCTCTGAGTGAATTAGTTGTGGAATGACTGAGTACAAAGGAGACACTGATAGCATTTTTGAGAGAAAAAAGGATATGTTAGCATTGGGTAAAATAAAAAGAAAGAGTTAAAACAGTTTGGGAGTGTGGTAGGTAAGAAACCTGGAGTAGACAATGGACAATATAAAACTTTATTTCCATTTCAATACAATGGGTATTCCTCAGCCAGGGCAAGCCCCAACACCCCACTGTTGTGTCCAACCACAGCAGTTCCTGCCAGTAAACAGCTTAAACTCTCGGTCTTGGACGGGAACTGATCTTTCGACCTCGTGAATGCGAAGCCAGTGCGTTACCACTGTACTAGCCAGCAGGCAAGGAAGAGAAAGAGTGCCCTGTTGGTGAGAAAGATTTGTATGTGTATGGTTGAGCGGAGGAAAGTGTCATCACGGATCATGTCAGTATAAACTAGACCTGGATATGATGTATGATTGTATGTGAGTGTATATGGTCTTGGCTGGCTAATATATAGCAATAAATTAAGAAGCGAAAATGGAACTGAGTTACAGAGTAAAGGAAGTAAGTAACTGTCTATGTGAGAATTAAACTGCGATGAGCAATAGTATTTAGCAATGTCAGAGGTTTTATATATATATATATATATATATATATATATATATATATATATATATATATATATATATATATATATATATATATATATATATATATATATATTTTTTTTTTTTTTTTTTTTTTTTTTTTTTTTTTACACACACGCACACACACACCAGGACGGGCAAAACAATAAAAATATAAAACAGCCTTCATCGGGCCTGGGCTGGAGAATACATAAAGTAAAGTGAAACAGAGATGGAGAGTGTAATGACTTGTCAGATGTGAAGGGATAATAAAAGTGTAATGAATATCCAAGAATATTCAATGTATTTATGCCCAAGACACCATATGGGGCAGAGTTTTGAAATGAAAGAGCAAGAATGGAAGAGACTGGATGTAAAAGAGATGAAGTGTTTGAGAAGTATGATAGATGTGTCAAGAATGGATAATGTAAAAAGTGGAGGTGAGGCAGAGAAATGCAGTGGAAGAAGGACATCTGTTAAATCAGACCAAAGTGTGCAAAGGTATTTTAGGCATATAGAAAAAAATGAATGGGAAATGACCAATAAAGAGAGAGTGAAGAGTAGAAGTGAAGCAAGGCCGAGAGGAAAAATAAGTATAGGATGCTAAATGGGGTGTAAAGAGGATTGAATGCAAGTAGTATGTCAATGAAACAGGTAGGATAGAGTGTAAGAGACAGGGATCAAAGAAGAGAGATTGTTGATGGATGATGGGACAAATGGATCCACACCTGCTCAGTGCTACATACCTGAACTGGTGACTGCGACGGAGTCACAACATGGTCAAGAGGTGGGGATAAACCAGTTAAAGCTATCAGACTGCATGTGGTATGTCAATGAAGCAGGGAGGAAGAAGTGCAAAAGTACAGATGTATAGAAAGATAAAGACACTCTCCAACTTACGAACAGGTTAGGTTCCAGAAGTCCGTTCGTAAGTAGAATTATTCCTAAGTTGTGTTTAGATAAAAAAAAAAAAAAAAATTGCAGAACATACATATGCAGTACTGTACATTAATTAGGCTAAAGACAAGTAACTACTTCATAAAACATAAAACTATACAGTATTGATAATTATTGATGCAGTAATAATAATGTAATAATACAGTACACTACAGTTATACATACATTAATACATGGATACATAATGGGTAAGTTTGTGTTTGTATCTTTGAATGTTTGTAACTCAGTTGATCGTAAGTATGGGAGCTTCTGTATTGTGAAAGGATGATGTGGCCCAATGGCCTTGCTGCACCTGCTCAGTGCTGCAGACCTGAACAGGTGGGTATGGAGAAGTCATGGCAAGATGGAGAGGCATGGGTAACCCAGCTATATCTGTCATGCCACACAACATATAAGCCATATACTGCTTATACTTTGTGTGACTCAAGCAGTGTGGCATGAGGGGGGATTGAGGTGACCCATTGTTCGAAGGGATTTAAGATGTGTAGAATGAGTTAATTTGGTCTTCTGGTGAAAAGCTGTGTGATCTGACTTGTCCACTCCAAATATAAAGAGGAATGAAGTCTTTGTATATAGCATGACAGAAACATGGAACATTTACATCTTAAATATAAAACCAAAATGACTCAGACTGAATATACATACTGCAAATACACACATGTTTATCACTAAAGAAGTCTCGAAAACCTGAACCTTGGATTTAGGGGTACATGATTACAAGTCTTGTAGTCATAAGAGCGAGTGTGGCCAGTAATTTAACAAAGTGTGTAAAGCCTGATCCTGATAAACAAGATGTAAATGGTAAAACACAGCTTTTGAAGCACAGATAAGACTGAGCACAATTTGTGTTCCACAAACCGTTTAACAGCCAAAGGACCTTTGTTGTAACAATAAAAAATAATCCTTTGTCATAATAATAATAATCCTTTGTCACAACTCTAAAAAGCAATTTTTTATGACAATACTAACAAATAATTAATGTATAGCTGAAATGGAAAGCAATTATAAAGAACAGATGGAGAAGAATTACTTGCAGAATACATCTAAAAATAGAATACTTACAGCTAAGCATATCTGAAGGTTGTAAGGACAAAGTACGTGGGGGACGGTTGGTATCACCCAGCCATTCAGCCGCAGTCATGACTGGCTCCCAGCTTACAAAGGTTGGGGGGAAGAGATCATCCTGGAATAGCTCAGTCTGAAAGGACAAAAATAGAGCATAATATTTCTTTCCTTAAGAAGTAAAGTATTTACCTATCTGTCCACCTACATGCCATTCAATCTATCTACTTACACGCCCTTCTAACTGTACTTACATGCACTTCTCCCTGTCTACCTACATACCAATCTACCTGTCTACCTACATACCTTTCTAACTGTTCACCTACATGCATTTCTACCAGTCTACCTACATGCCTTTCTACCTATCTACTACAAGGTTTTCTACCTATCTATTTAGCTCTATTCCTACCAACCAATTATATATAGCTATCTAAATATCAATCTTCATTATTTACTACAGTTATAACTAAAAAACTCAAACTTGCAGTACAGGTTAATTTTAATTATAAATACATTAATTATAATTTCTTCATATTGATAAATAAAATAAAATAAAAATATTATTAAAAACCTATGGTATCCTCTGAATACTAAGTAATCTTGATGAAGACAACAAATTCTGAAAAAAACTTTTTTTTTTTTATATACCTACCTTAACTCTAGGCACAGTAAAGGAGAGAGGCTCAAGTACTGATGAAGTAAGGCGTAAGGCCTTACAGAATTCTACCTGACGAACATCACACATCTGCTTTGGAAGAAGGACCAGGCCCTGGGAAAAGATAAAAACACTGTCTATTATATCCTTAAATTTCCCATAAATAATAAATTCCAGTTGCTTCCCTTTTCAATAGGATATAGAGACATACACATGTTACTTCTTTATTTGGTTTGCTTCTTTCCTCTTCTGAATAATATACGCTGTGGGTGATGCAAACAGGGCAGACTAATGGCAGTTCTTTATCTCCAAGGAGCTAAGAGGAGTGATTGAGGTATATTAGCTTCTGGTGAATGTGCGTGCTTTGACTCGGCCACTCCCACAAACAAGGGGGACTGTGGCGATCATATAAGTGTGAATGTAGGTATGGTGGTTTCAGTTCTGCATTGCATACAATGCAGATATGCATTTTGACTGTTATACAATAAAAAAAGAGATCTCTCATTTCAGTTGACCAATGTCAAACACTATAAGGTATATTATAACTGAATTCCCCGTCTCTCATATTTGCCTCCTGCAGTCAGGTGTTATGTTTTGACTAAACCATAACCCTTATAAAGGGGATTATGGCCTCTGTAAGTGGACAGACTGCAGTACTATTTACAGTATTTACAACAGATTATCAAAACTTTTAACAATATCAATATAAAATTCAGTTAAAAAAACAGGAGGTAAGAAATTGGGATAGTATATCCATCTTCAAATCTTTCACATACAGTCATGGATGAGCACAAGAGAGGCTAATTTTGGCTGAAATGCATTCCCCGATTTTCGCACAATGACTAAGCCAAGACTCAGGAGGCTATTCTGTGCTTGGTGAAGGAAGCTTGGATGGACTTATATTATAAGTAGGCTGTTAGAGATGCTTAAAACTAAGAGAAAAATAGGCTGGTAATCTCTCCCTTCCCGAGTCTTCTTTATTATTAGAAAACAAATGGAGGGAGAGCAGTTAAGAGATTGTATATGAAGAAGAGTTGTTGCCTTGGGTCTTTTGTTGCAGTTGTGGTCACCACATTAGCTTAAGAAGTACAGACACTCTCCAGCTTATGAATGAGTAAGGTTCCAGAAGTCTGTTCATAAGTAGAATTGTTTGTAAGTTGTGCTTGGTTAAAAAATGCACTGTACAGTGTATACATATGCAGTACTGTACAATACTAAGGCTAAAAACACTTAAATACTACATAAAACATAAAGTATACAGTATTAATGAATTTTAATACAGTAAGCATAATATAATAATACATTTCAATACAGTAATACATACATTAACAGACGTGTAGATAATGGGTAGGTTTTGTTTGTATCTGTGAACGTTCATAACTCAGTTGTTCATAGTAGGGGAGCTTCTGTAAATGAAATCACACCTGAAATATAAACAATTTGCTTACCCTCCAGCCCAAGGAAGGAGGTGGTGGGGGAAATTGTGGCAGCCCTTTATCCCTAAAGAGCTAAGAGGAATGATCAAGTACAGTATATTAGCTAATACTGAATGGGTGTGCTCTGACTCGACAACCCCCCCAATGGGCTTGCATCCACTGAATACATCATTGTTGCTACTTACCTGATGCACACTACCACATTTGTGGTGCGAGAGAGGGAAGAGATGGGGATAGTCGCTACCAATTTCATAGGCATAGATGGTGCTATCACCCTGAAAATAGAAATAATAATAAGCTAATATACCCACTGCAAATACATCAGCAGACAGTTGCAGAACATATCAACACCTTTATAAGTGTACAATGACTGTTATTTTCATATTATGTATCTATGTGTGACTCTCATTGTTTGCCGTTCTACGTGTCACTAAGAAGCCCCATTTGAATGGGGTTTGACACAAACAGATTAGATCTGGGAAATCAATCTATAGGAAGGTAACTCATGTATATATCATACTCATATAGATCTTACAAAAAATTATTTTAGATAGAATATATTTAGCAAAATAAGATAATGTTAATTCACAAGAGAAGGACCATTAGAGTAATCAAACGAGTTAATAAGTTATACTTTTCCTGTGGTGAACAAGGTTGAGGAATCTGGGTCATAGAAGGGAATGAGCATAGCAGGACTGACGTCAATGCCCACGGTGTTTGCGGGTTTGGTTAAGTCCGTGGATTTGTAGACACTTATCTGTCGTTCCGAAACTCTTTTGTAAGAGGACAAAAAACATGATGAGTTTGTAGCAGATGAAATATTACATTTTCATGGTTTGCATAAAAGAGGGGCATTTTATATTGGTGATACTGAAAGTTTGTGTATCATTAAATAATTAAAAAAGAGAAATTCTGAAAAATATATGTGATGGGAACTTACTTACTAAATCCAACAGTCACTATAAATTATGAAAAAATATAAACTGATGGAAATTTGGGAATTTCCTTGCTAATTCCTAATTTAACTATAAATTCTGAAAAATAAATCTGATGGGATCTTACTTGCTAAATCCTAGAGTCACTATAAATTTGCCATTCAGTGCCCAGAGTATCCTAGCACCACGAACGCCCACAGGTCCATTCCCTTCACTAATGGGCACAGTCGAATGGCGGGGCTCATAGATACGCATGTGACTGTCACGACACATTGTAGCTAGGTAGCGACCGCAGGGGCTCCAAGCCATTGAGAATATCTGAAAAGAAATGTAAATGCATTATAATTCAATTTAAATTTTTTTTGCCATACTATGTGTGACTGTTAATGCCAAATCAAATAATGGTGGACAAAGGTTGGAGCTGGGGAATTAAGGCCAGAAGCCCTTTATTATGGCCCAAGATTTGTGAAAACTCAGGCCTGTCACTTCCTGTATCGAGTGCATTAACCACTGTCCTACTGAAGTCCCAAGTATTATCTGATATAATGTGCATGATAACCGTAATAACAAAGAAAGACTGAAAAAACATGACTGATGCTAACTAGCTAATTACATATTATCAATTTAACAGACACTCTGACAACAAATCCTAAACACGAATACCAATTAAAGATTTAAAAAGGCATCTAATCTATGTTTCCAGGCAGCTAGTTCTAAATACTGCATAACAAAACATTAAGTACAGCCACGAATTGGTTTACGTCCCAGTTACATTCCAAAATTTCAGCTTCAGCATGTAGGTAAAGAACTTGCCTTAACCAGTTAAATATTTAAGGTGTTTAAAGCAATCAAGATTTCTTTTTATTCATTCTACAGTCACCAAAGTATATGAGAACGGACACTGGGCAAAAGGCTGTTAGGCAATGCATGATTGCATAGGAAAATTAAAAAATAATTTTAAGCAAAAACATGGAGTAATGGAAAAGGTATAATTCCCTTGAAAATAGAAGTACGTCTTATGAGGAAACTGAAGGTTAAAGGTCAAAGGTCTCTAGCATGATAAAGCTACTAAACAGCCTGGGACCAAGCCCCTACTCCAATCACATAGACCCAGTGATCTCCAGGTAATAGCTGAATAATCAAGTAGAGCTATAAAAATCACCAACACCCAAATTAATTGCCCAATTTAAGTAGTAATGACAAGAGGCAGTAAAATCCAATCCAACCCCGGGCCAGAATTGACCTGCGACCAGTATATTACCATCCCCAGACACATCTACTGAACCTCAACGTCTCTAGTGTGTGTGAAGATAGCAAGATAGCCTGAGACCCTGCTACTAAGTTCTATGGATCTGATTTTGGTAAACTAAAAACCATAAACAAAATTACCTGGTCTGGATGTCCTGTAAGTACGATAGCAACGCTCTGCCGGTGAATATCCCAAATTTTTACTGTGAGGTCTCCAGAAGCTGCAGCCAAAATACCCGCAGCTAATGGGTGCCACTTCAGAATGGTGACCTGCAAATTTTTCAAACATAAATGACTTTTACAATTTGTAAATTTGAATATAAGAAGGCAGTTTTGCAAGCAAACAAAATCTAGATTTAAAGCTTCTGCTGCGGGGAACTGGAACAAGGCTCATTAGAATAAGAGTCCACAGTTTAATATGCACAGTCAGTCTGGTTATGAACAGCCAGTCTTACTATGCAATCTGTACAGTCACAATGGCAAATGCACTCTCGGCTGTGGCTTTCTCTTCTACAAGAAGTAGATCAGATTCCCTGCAGTAGTAAAGCAGGAAGTACTAATAAGAAAATTAAGGAGTGGTTAATAAGTGTGGTAACCAAAGAAAATTCAATACATTCACCTCTTGGAACAACGGGAAGATAGGTTCTCAGAAGTGACATGTAATGTAAAATTCGCGTAATGTAACCAGTCATTTACCATAAGAAACAATGATAATAGGCATATATACGTTCCACCACCGTACATAAACACACTATGCCGAAGATATAAGATAAGTAAAACATATTTTATAAGTACATAACAAAGCTGAAATACCTGTAGTTATTTATATTAATATACAAATAGTGTACATTATAAAAGATATACAGATTTACAAATAAATACTGTACAGCAAAAAAAAATTAACGCACCCTGAGAACGAACCCTTATCTGCAAACGTAAACAAAGATGATGTAAGCGGTAGGAGAGGGAGGAGAAGAGGAGAAGGAAGGGGGAGAGCAAACTACTGGATGTTGTTGGGGTTAATACTGGGTGAACAGAGACTGAAGCACATGGTGGGAAACTGCCTCAGAGGCGGTCGCCTAGTTACTAAACAACCATTTTTTTCGCTTTTTCTCGCGCATTTCGTATTTTTTTACTATCATGTTTTGGAGGCGTTATTCCAATTTCGCATATTATAGCAACGCGTAAAATGCGAGTTGACTGTACATACATGAAAGAGCAATGTTAGCATATGCTATTATACATAAGATTAAAAAATAAACAACAACAACTATCATAGTGATTATCTACTATACAATATATACAATGTTACCCCGGTTATTCGCGTTTCTTGGTTCGCTTTCTCACTGTATCGCGGTTTTTTTTGGATAAATTATTATTTTATTTCATGGGTATATGCAAAAATATTAAAATATTAAAAAAAAAAATTCTCAGTATTTTCATTTTTTTATTGAAAAAAACATATTTCATTATCTAATTGATAAAAAAAAATTATTTCCCAGCCTACGAATAATAAAACAGTAAAAAATAGTAAATAACATAAATATAGATAGATAGATAGATAGATACATTTATTGACCACCTCTTTTGAAAAGTACAGTATAATCTTTACACAAGGAATATTTGGTCCAAATTACAATGAATAAATACAATAGATTTTGTACAATCATCAAATAAGTAAATGAATTTTAAATTAATATACATTGTACTAATAACTGAATGATATACGTACGTACAGTATAACTCACAGTATTGCATCATACGAAATAGTGTTCGATAGCGTACAATGTATTGGGGTCGCAGCTACGTGAGCTAGCATATATATTTATATTTCCAGTAGTTTCACGATTTTATTGATAAAAAAAACGTATTTATTAGCCTAAGAATAATAAAACAGTAAAAAATAGTAAAAAACATAAATACTAACAGTATTGCAACATGTAAAATACGATACCGCTATCAGCGTTTTGGACATATACTCGTTCAGTCTAACTCACGTGTGCGCCGTTCACGTTGTGCTTATTAAACGTTTTGCTTGTGTTCGATAGCGTACAATGTATTGGGGTCGCAGCTATGTGAGCTAACATATATATTTATATTTCCAGTAGTTTCATGATTTTATTGATAAAAAAAACGTATTTCTTAGCCTAAGAATAATAAAACAGTAAAAAATAGTAAAAAAACATAAATACTAACAGTATTGCAACATGTAAAATACGATACCGCTATCAGCGTTTCGGACAAAGGCTTCCACCATCTTCCATTGTCTCGCCTCACTCGTGTGCGCCATTCACGTTGTGCTTATTATTATTAATATGATTTGTTTGTGATTTTTTTACTTGCATATTTTAACCTTTGCAATGCCTCCCAAGCATCCTTCATCTTCTAAGGCTTCTTGTAGTGAGCCTAACCGGCAAAGGAAAATGTTAACCATTGTAGATAAAGTGAAACTCTTAGATATGTTGAAAGAAGGAAAAAAGTTTGTGGATGTCGGCCGCTATTTTACGTAAACGTAAAAATTATTGTAAAATATGGAACCTATGTATGTCAAGTCATCATCACCTCATTCACGGTAAGTTTTCCTATCACTTTCATAAAAAAATTACGTTGCTTGCTGTTATTTATAATGTAAAGGGTGTTTTTTTAACAGTACAGGGAGGGTTTATACAGTGTAAACGTAAAAATACATTAAAATATCTATGTACATATAGGCTGATCCTACTCCGCGGATTTCCTGGTTCGCGCCGGGTCCCGGAACCGAACTACCACGATAAGGGAGGTAACACTGTAATTGCATCAAGTATAACTATTACAATCGGAAAAAAAGCAATATTTAAATATGAATGCTCTTTAGCTTCATAATGTACAACAGTCTAATTAGTCGTGGCTCAATAATTACTAAAATAAATCAACTAACTATAAACCCTCTGAGAATGCAAAGTAACATCAGCATCAACCACAAAAAATTCATATAAATTTTAGTGAAAAATTAAATAACAATCAATATTATAATAAGACACTGCATTTCATATATATGCACAACAGACAACACGTTACCTTATCGGCTGAACCTAGATCCATGAACGTTTCATTAGGCTGATTTGTGGGCTGTGTCAATCCACCTTCGGGTATATGCCAGAGGTTGATTTTACCATCGTCACAAGCTGTGAAAAGAAACATACAATCATAAAAATATTTATATAATGTCTGTCATCCCCCTTGTTAAAGAGGCGGCTGAGTTTAAAGCACACATTCAACAGAAGCCAATATACCTTCCTCTCCCCTCTTATACAAAGGCTGGAATCCCCGCTGTAAGGGGTGGCCGAGTCAAAGCATACACATTCACCAGAAGCCAATACAACTCAATCACTCCTCTTAGCTCCTTATGAATAAAGTGCTGCCACAATTCTCCCCCCTTATGTTTTCACTTACTATGTGGGTATGGGGCCATGAGGCCCAACACCCACATAGTAAGTGAAAACATATTTCAATCTCAAGAGATTATGACATAAAAAAAGAATAAAGTATGATTAAGAATGGACGAATAGAATGTCAGAACAGTAAAGAAATATTCAGCTACCTGATGTACAGAGAATAGTGTATCGAACAATATGTTGCCCTGAGGTTCAAGAGACAGAGGAGAGTTTCATCGAGTGATAAATAAGAGGGCAACTGAGATGTTAAGAGATGAAGAGAAATATTGTACAGTTAACAGTATGAATAAAGCAGATCTCATAACAAAGACTAACCCCCAGAATCCCTTGTAAAGTTACATAACCCCATAAACTGCTAGGGTAGATTAGGATTGGTTAGGTTAGGTTAGAGTGGACTGTACTGAGTTGGGTTGGGTGATTTGCCTTGAATATATGAACCTTAGAATGCCCTTTAGTGGTATAAATAAGGCTGTGCCTATATACACTGCTAGTACATATACTTGTGTTTTGTACACTACATAGCAGTGTTGCTGGATACCCAGAAGTCTGGTTTCTCCAGATATTTTAGCTAAGACAAAAATGTACATGAAAATGTAACCAAACTTAACCTAATGAAACCTAACCTTACAAAACATAATCTCGTATGAATATTGATGGTACAACCATTATTCACTAGGTAGTACATGTATTACCTTCCAGGGGTGACATGTACCTGTAGTGCATATCAACTTGTATGTACACTACTAGTGTATATAATGGAGTTGTGTAAACAACATAGCAGTGTATACATACAGTTGGTTTGAACACTTGGAGAAAAAGAGTAATGATAGAAAAAGATTTCTTAAGTAAGTTTAGGATATTTTAGGGATCTCAGATTTATGAGAGAAGTGGAGTTATGCCTAGAATAGGCCCTCATATCCAGGAATCCAGAGAATAAAAGCTTACAGTCACTAAAACGAAATTAATTAAAATACTATGCAAGGTAGGGTGAGGAAATAACGGGATTTTGGAGCGAATAAATGTAAATATGTTGTAATAAAAGAGGAATATTTTGTGTCTGACGGTGTTAGGTGCTTAATAATTGATCAACGTTATTATCAAGCCCCACGAGAAAATGAGGCTACCTAAAGTCACTGAAAAAGAGAGATTTTTTTTTTTTTTTTTTTTTTTTTTTTCAGTTACTACCAATCCACTATTTAAGAAGCACAGTCAACGGTTATAGCTGTCTGCCATTGTGTCGTTATTAATCCTCATATGCATGGGGTGGATACAGACAGGTTGAACCTGGAGATTTAAGGCTAGATGCCCTTACTAAAGCCCCAAAGTGGGCTACAACATGGGTGCTTCACTTTCTCAGTCAAGCACTCAAACCAATGCACTACCGCAATCCCAGCAAAGTGCAAGAGTACCAGTCATTAATACTACTAATCTTACCATCACTTAATTACTAACACAGAAAAAATAAACAGACTTAGCATAGGGTCTGCCAATACTTTTCATTTCCTTTTTTATTCCTGATCAAGCTTAACAAACATGAAGAGTGCCACAACAGCACCTTTACTACTGAGATTCAGCTGTGTAAAAGTATGCCTAAAATTACATATGTACATACACATACAATGGCCATAATCCCCATTGTAATGGTGTGGCTGAGTTATAGCACACATTCACCAAAAGTCAAACATACATCTATTTCTCCTTTCAGCCCCACAACAACCCTAACTGGGTCATCCACAGGGTATGTGGGAAGGCTCTTCAGTCCTAAACTAATAATTCAAATATGTAAAAAGTAATCCTTACCAACAGCTAAAGTATGATCGTTGAAAGGGTCAAATGTAAAGTCCATAACATTAGACGAATTCATTAAAGATGGAATAACACCATCCGGCAGACGACCAGGATTTTTATGCTTAATGACTGACAACTTGCCACCTGGGCCACTCAGTGGAAGCACAACATACTCGGAGTTGGCTGAAATAAAGTCAACATAATTATGCAATCTTGCTTCCAACATAATTATGCAATCTTGCTCCCATAACAAGAGGATTTTAGAGTTAATAAAATCTGCACAAAAAATCATAATTGGTAATACCCAATAAGGGGAGAAAGAATTCTGCTATTGTGCTCTTTGTATGTTATAAGAAAAGACAAAAAGTGATAGGGAGCAAATGGCCGGCAAGTTCCTAAGTTCGTTCTCACTACAATTTTTTCTTGCCTAAAACAGTTGTTAGAAGAGGTGAAGAATGGCAGGAGAAGAATTAACTGTCTCCCTTTTGAAGAATGGCAGGAGGATGAAGAAGTCACTAAATGTCTCCCTTCTTATTAAACTTTTGTTTATTTTGCGGACTTGAGTAAGATATGGTACCAAGTCAAAATAGAAATTGCTTTTATAATATATTAGCTGACGGAAATCTAACCAAAGGGAAAGAATACATGCACATGGCAAAGTATAAGAGCATATTCACACATGCAGTTGCCAAAGTATAAAACAAAGTATTAAAAACTCTTACCAGCCAAACCATCACATTCTCCAGGGGTTGTTCGGCTTAATTCCCGAAGATTTTCTATGAAAGTGCTCTTGTGTCCAGGGGTTCCTTTCAAATGGCGGAATTTGCACACTCGACCTGCACGTATAGTGATACTCCTTGCATTATATTATTTACTTCAATTTCTATAAATTGTGCAATTTAAAATATACATACATACATACATATATACAAATATACATATATACAAACACAAATACAATGGCCGCCATCCCCATTATTAAGGGTAGTGGCAGAGTCCAATCATACAAATTTACAAGAAATTAATATATCTCAATCACTTCTCTTAGCTCCTTGGTGATAAAGGGTTGCCACAACTCCCCAAACCACCCTCATTAGTCATTCACATTGTTAGTGAGTAAGGATCTTCGGCCACGAGACCTGACAGTCGCAACTGGTATACCCCCACTGTTTCATCTCAATATAGAGTATGTAGTATATGTAGCTGAATGTACATCTTGATACAAGGTAAACAAATGTATGTAAATTATGGCAAACGCCTTATATATTATCTTGTAGTCTTGCAAAAGCTGGGTTAGTTTGGAAAATGGAATGAAAGCATACCAAATTTAAAGAATCCAAAAATAAAGCTTCTCTTTATCCATAATAAGAGTATTCTAGTGATCAATACTGTTCTCTTCCACCAAAAATTATGAAATAAGAGAGCTCTTGCATTAAACATAGTATGATACAGCTCCAACTTTTCTGTGTTCACCCTACTCCAACTGCGATTACTGGTTACATATAAAAAGTAAACAACATAATAAAAATTTCAACTTACGGAATGAGCGAGTGACATTCGTTCTCTTGGGCGTTGGAGAGCTAGGTTTTTCTTCGACACTTGACATACGCTGTTCAAATGTCTTTCTTCGCTCTGCGGCACTCACTCGGTTGCTGTTATCGCGATGAGGAATAGGTTCCTGAAAAGGAAAATTAAATACATACAGCCTTGAGGGGAAGTTCAGTTTTACATGAGTATCACAAACAAACTGTAGAGAACTTATAGAAGTAATAAGGAAATGAAAATATGAAGATCATACACTTACAAGTATTGCCAATGCTATGCAAAAGGGATCATCTATTTCACAATTTCATCATCCCATATTTTCGGTGAAAACATGTTAAATTAGCCTTGACATACAGCAAGTGCAATGAAAAGGCCAACTCACATTCAATATTAAGTTTGCAGTAACCTAAATCAAATGATCTCTCTCATTTTAAAAATTAAAATGACTACTCTCAGTTAGAATATAACCCCCCCAAAGCACAGTATATAAAAATTTCACAACGTATTTCTCTAACGTTACAACTCAAAAACTACAATTAGTAATTGCAAATGTGCATTCTCTTCTTAGAATGATAAATAAAAACTTCTAAAAGCAATTTCCTATGGTTCAAACTCATAATACAATTCTGAATACGGGTTCAAGGCAAAAAAGTATTATTTCATATACCATGTTTTATGTTTCCATAAAATCATATAGAGCAGTTACCTTCTTTCACTCAGAGCTTAATATAGATAACATATCTATAAAATTAAAAAGAGTAATAGATTTTTTTTATAGAGTTCATTTTTCTGTTTTACCGACTGTTGTGAAGAACTGGGAGTGCAACAGAGACTATATACCAATATTGGCTAATAATAAGATTGCTCACAGCATTGGTCTTCATTTACTCTTTTTAATTCTTATTGCTTTGTCTCTACCCTTACCAAGTTTGGAGGAGAGCTACTCCCACTTGCTCCCATCTAGAAATATGTCTAACTGTACTAATAAGAAGGATGCTAAATAATTGGTACAGCTGTTGTTGTTTTCCCCTTGTATGTGTCACTACGATACTACCGCTGAAGGTGTTCTGAACTTAAATAGGACAGTCCAGGACAGTTCGATTTTAAGTCTTTCTTCAGTTATGGTTATTTTTCTATGCCTACAGCTACACTGAATATTCTTGGATATTCATTACACATCTTTTATTATCCCTTCACATCTGACTGGTCATTACACTTTCCATCTCTGTTTCTCTTTATTCTATGTATTCTTCGTGCCCAGGCCCGATGAGGGCTGTTTTATTTTATTATTTTTTTTGGCCCGTCCTGGCATCACAATCATTTAAAAAAAAAAAAAAAAAAAAAAAAAAGTCCATATTCGAGTGGGGGTGGACAAAGACAGGTTAGAGCTGGGGAATAATGATTAGATGCTTCTCCAAACCCCCTGCAGTAGGCTCTAGCTTGGGTCTGTCACCTCCCAAGTTGAGTACTCTAACCACTGTGCTACTGCAGTCCCTGTTTAACCACTTATATATACTGAATGAAATTTATCGAAAGAGAAAATTCTCTTGGCTGCAAATACTTACACTTAAATTTTCCTTTTCTTCCTCCTGAATTGTCTGTTCTTGCCGAACCTCCTCTCTCCTTCTTTCAACTATTTTCTCGTCCACAGAAATGGAGCGAGATTCAAAGGCTTTCCTTATAGAAGCGAGCTTGGACGAGTTATCGTCTTCGGTGTTGTCGGCAGTTTCCTAATGATGTACGTACAAGTCAACATTCTCGTTTTATGTATCACTGTTAATCTCTATTGTAAGGGTGGACACAGACATACTGGGAAATTAAGATTGAATGCCTTTCCTAATGCCAAACGGTGTGCTCGATTGCGGTTCTGTCACCTCCAAAATGAAGTATTCTACCACTACATTACTGAGGTCCCCACATACAAGTCAATATGAAGATAAAAATTCTCAATTTATTTCAGAGATTACTAAACATGGAATAAATATAAATGTTCTAAAAATAACATATAATGACGATAGCATTCTAAAAATATTTAAAAAAGTATGCTCCTGTACTCTACATATGCAGATGGTTGAAAAACAGCTATTACTACAAATTAAATAATAGAGCAGAACAAAAACAGAAAAACCCACACTTTACAAAAAACAAATTAAAGCCCCAAATAAACTAGAAGACACAATGATAAGCTTTTTAAATAGCATAAGCAAAAACTTAAGCTGAAGAAAAGCAAATAAAACAATAACCTCCTGATACTTATATATCTGCTGATTATTCTACTTCTTTAAACTTTACATATATATATTATCAATTTTCCTGAATATAACAAGTCCAGTTGAACTGAGGTACAACTTTAAGAAAGTATACCAAAGCAAACATACTTAATTAGGATTAACACTTATGAAGAGGCCTTTATTATTTTACACAGTAGGCTCTCAGCTTTCAAATTATATGTCAACCATCCTATGAGAACTAAGACACTCTCTTTGTTCTAGTAATCTAAAACTAGCCCCAACAATACTCCAGTGCATAAAAGCAGGTTTTCTTGCTCAATATTTCTAAGTACATAACATCATAACATTATTTTAATGCATTTACTTATGTGAAAAATGACATGAAAAATTTACATGGTTTATAATAAAATTTTATACATCTATTATAAACCTCATCTCAAGCATACCTTTGGCTCCTCCTTAGCCTCATAATTCTTTCGAAGCTGTGATATGCTAATCCCTCGAGTCTTCGTTGGTTCTTCTTCCACTTCAATGCATTTACCGCCAATGTTTCCATCGGTTACCTGTTTGTAAGTTATTGCAATGCGCACGATATATTAACACAGTTCCCTGAATGCTGCTTCAGTTAAAATATATCTTGCTAAGATATTATTCACATTCATGATGGAAACATGAATCTTTTTTAAAAGAGAAGTGATTCTATAAAGAAGATTTTCGTTCCCCACTAACGAAAGAAAATATCTAACTTGATTATCAAGATGAGTGCATGCTCTAAGTAAATAACCATAATATTCCTTTAACTAACAACCATTTTGTTGTTTACAAAAAGTGAAATAGGAACATGGGACTACTCAAGATCTTTTGGGAATAAACTAATGCAATATGAAGGATGCTTTTTGATGCTTATCCAAATGCAAACTATCAAGGTAATATGCACATTAGGTCAAAATTGCTGGCCATATATTGCAGTGTTATATGTAACAACTCCAACTTAGTTTCAAAGATGGACTACATATGGAGGAAACTATTATGAGATAGAAACCTGAGGTTTACTTAGTCTGGAGTGGTTACAAGTGAAGGACTGAGGGTTACTACAAAAGGGCATGCAACTACTTCGCTCACTTAAATCTCTGTTAGTCTCAAAGACACTATAAGATGAATAGAGGGTTGAGGTGTACTTAATCTGGAGAGCTACAAGAGGGCATGCAACTACACTGCTCACTTGCCTCTTCGTTAGTCTCAAAGTTTTTACGAAGCTGAGCCAAGTTTTTCTTGACAGGCATGTCAGCAGAGGGATCGTCCTCATTGGTTAGATTTTTATTTTCCTGCAGAGGGAAGCTGGAACGCAGAGCTGGTTTGGGTGTTGGACTCAATTTGGCAGGCATAAAACTCGGCTGTAAACATTTTGGATACTCCACTCAGATCTCAACAATGGTTAGGAAGAGAGAAGGAGTTAAAATGTACGTGTATCACTTGGACTTGGTACATTAAGTGCAGCCGTTTTGGTGCTAAACCATTCTGGCAACAACCAACTTGGATGGCGATGAGAAGATTTTTATATTTTGGAAATCTAACTTGACCTACACATCTTTACAAAATGGATGGTGCCAAAACGGCTGCACCAAAGTGGCATCGCCCAATCTTCCTATTCCAGCATACACAACATAAAATACAAGATATAAAAAGAGAAAGATGCAGTTTGACAAGAAATTAATTGGATCAATTTTAATACATTGCAGTTAGTTCTAAGGGACTACAAGAGGTATACATTAACTGTATGATCATCAAACATATTCATTATACAACAGCAAATCTTTCAGTATAGATATTCCATATTGTCTTCTCTCTATCCTTTTACTGTGGTACTGTGGTAGTCAAATCTTTATACACCAATTCAAGAATCTCTCCTACAGGTATCAAATTCATCTAAAGAAATGTACTGTATATGCAAAAATGTTTCATATACACCAGAGATGAAGCCTCGATTAGCTATTTACGACATAATTACATATGATAGTTACAACCATTTATCAGTGAAAACTGTAAATATATACAGTACAAGGTGAGTCATCTAAACCAGCGAATTTTGTTCTTATTTACTCAAGGTATACTAAATAAGGCATTAAAATTCTCAAGACAAAAGTAGATTTTAAGAGTTCAATATTGTACTTATTTAGTACTTTTACATCTTTTTAAAGAAGTACAAATGAGGGGACTGGGAATCCTCTCCTATGTATTTTCTCTTCTCATACAGTCAAGTTTTTGCCTTGACTCAGCCACTCCCCTTATAAGGGGAAAAATGGTTCATACTGTATAGTCTTCTTTTTAAAACTAATTATTATCATGAATAACAAAAAAATAACTATTACATTTATGTACATATATGTTATCAATAATTCTGAAATAAGATATTATGCACATAAGGTCAAAATTGTTGGCCATATATTGCAGTGTTATATGTAACTTAACCCCAACTTACAGCTTCAAATATGGACTATATATGGACCACAACAATAAAAATTGCTGGTCTAGAATAAGAATACTAATAAAAATATAAATTTCTACATGTAACAAATATAACACTTTCTTTAGTGCCCTAGGATTGGTGACCTCTTACCAGGAGAGAGAGTAAATAATTCCAGGGTTGCAAAACATATGCTAAAGCAACTCGTTTGAGCCTCGAACTTTCATACTATAATACTAAAGAGTAAACAACATTAACTGTAAGTATACATGAATGTTAATATCGATACACACATTGCCGTACATTGTATTGGTGTACATACGTATAGTATACACAATTAAGGTTTGCTAAGTACATTCCATGAAAAAATCCACTTATCCAATTTCTCACTTATGATCACTGAAAAAACATCAGGATATGCAAAATTTTATAGTTCTGTTCCAGCCCTATGATAAACTCATAAGAAAAAAGGATTTTGTCAAGGAGAGTAACCTCAGGGAGCTCTAATGTTATTCATATATACAAGGCTAGTCACCTCCCCTAATCTAATCTTTTCATGACCTGAAAAGAATAACAGAATAGTCAAACACAAAATGTTATGCAGGAAGAAGTCATTTACAACCTGCAGGGTACTCATTTAAAAACTTCTTATATTTTCCTTCCAATTTTTTATTCATGAGCAGAAGTAGCTTTCTTACATGTCAATGAAAAAACACAAATAAGAGAATTAGATCGTAATTCAAAAGCATAGGCGAGCACTCGATAAGCAAATCGCATTGCAGCTTTTGCAAAATTGAAAAAATATGCCAAAGAGCACCCTTTCCAAAACCCTTCTAAGAAATCAAAGTACAAATCAAATCACATGAAACATATACACTGAAGGACTAATAGAATTTAACACACCATTCTAAAAAAGTTATTCAATAGGTCTGCCACCACCATCAAGAAATGCCAAACACAGCTACCACCTACACAGCGGGTAAGAGGACATTATGACATAACAAGCAACAAACACCCTTTCTCATCAGGAATACTTACCTTGACAGCCACCATGGGTTTAGTGAGTGTAGGTCTAACTTCACTCACAGGTTTGCATTCGGTGCCATTTGAAATGCGCGATCTAGGTGCAGGTACGGGCACATCTGGTTCTGGTATTTTGGGCTCTTCGCGCTTACTTAATGGTCCTCGATGAATCTAAGTAATAATAAAATAGTAGTTATATTCCCCATCGATCTTATTTTTAAAAAAAAAAAGAAGAATCCTACAGATCATAAAAAGATGGCAAACCTTTTTTCGACTGCTTTGTATTAAGAAAAACACTTTCCATAGTTATACTATATATAGACTTTACATTGTCAACAATGAGTAGGGAATTCTAATCTATGGTATTGACACCACTTTCCTCTAACAATATCACTGTGGAAATGCATGAAATAATTCTAAATTTCTGTGTAAATGCAGAATTCATCACGAAATTATAACTGGTACTGTCAACAAATCTTTGAATGCAGGTGACAGACTCCCCATTAATACGGAGTTCAAAATTTACATAGGTTAAAAAATCCACTTACAGCATAATCTATAGACGGGGATGTAGAGACATCAGTGTAGTCCAAAAGAAACTAAAATGGGCTTAAAAGAGTATATATCTGATATGAGTCAAGGATTGTTTCTTTCCATGGTAAGGATGTAATATGTCTGGAAGTCTAGTTTTCCGGTTCTAAAAAAAAAATCTAATTTTCTAAGTACCCATCACTTACCTGGAAATTAGAATTAGACCTCTTAGAAGGATCTAGAGAAATGTTCTTCACTTGGGCAGAGGAACCATTCAGCCACTGAGTCACAGTTGTTGATGGGTCATACCCAGGAGTGTCTGGGAAAATGTCTGAGTGAAATTCTCTGTAAGTCTGAAAACACGAAGAGAAAGCCATATTAACCATAGCTATTATTGTTGTTGTTGTTGGCTCTCCCCAATCTGCCTATTCAAACAGCCCTGAGTTCCTAAGAAAGGCCACAACTCATCCTGGGTTTTTCCACAGAGCTCTCAGGGAGTGCATGTTGCATTGTTGTTTTTATTGCTCCCTAAGCTGCTTGGCCAAGCAGCAATTCCCTAAGGGAAGCCACGGCCAAACCTGGGCTTTCCCACAGAGTTCTCTGGGAGTCTACATTGTGTTGTTCTTAACTATAGTAAACCTATGTGGTGTCACTCTAAATTTCCCATGTCACTACATCACAATAATACTTGATATGGGAATGATCATTCACTATCAGTCACAGATAATATTTTGCAAACATACATACAACATGTGCATATTCAAGCCCCCCCACATCTCGGCAGCTACAAAATATTGGTACAGCAATGAACTCTGTCTAAAAAACTATGTAAAAATCTAATCTGAAGCTCATCCCTTGCAAAAATAGGAAACATTCAAGATATACACATAAAAGGTCATACATTACTGTTTGCGTTTTATGTATAACTATAAGACCCCCTATGAATGGAAGTGGGCACAAACAGGTTGGAGCTGGGGAATTAAGGCTAGATGCCCTTCCTAACACCTTGTGGTTATCTCGAGCATAGGCTTGTCACTTCCCGAGTCGAACGATTTTATCCCCTCAGAAATTATTATATCACATCTTTTAAATATTAAAAAATGCATGCATTAGATTGATAAACAAGAATATATATGAACTGGAAAAGGCAAGACTGCATTATATTCATATTTAAGAGAATCTTCCAGCTAATAAGAATGCGACAAATGTATTTCAACTCACCTTTCTAGGCACCTGATAAGTGATAGGAATGATAGCATTGGAAGTTAGCTGAAGAACCCTGTTCACTTCTCCAGACATGACATCTAAGCCTCTCTTAGGGACTAAGCACGCACCTTTCGTTTGAACAGAGCCTGTATAGAGAACGTATCGCAATGTGTAAAGTAAATTAATGCAGTAATATATTGCAAAACCTATAACATGAATTAGTTTCAATACATTCAAGTAATTTGTGTGCAAAAAATAGAGGAGCAAATATTACTTTGACACATCAAACTCAAAATCAAATACAAAAGGTCCGCAAACATAATATTTTACTTTGCATTCCCACTATGTAACCCAATGAATACAGTATATGATAAATCAATTAAAGATATTGCTAATAAGTGCTGATTAATGTCCTGCTATGTTATGCACAACTGTTTGCCATTTTTTGTCACTATTCATCCCCAATTGAGTCAGGGTGGTCACAGACAGGTTGACGCTACGGAACAAACGCCTAGTGACGAGATAAAAATTGGGTTTGTTAATTTCCGAGTCGAGGGTTATAACCACTGCACTACCCCTGTGAACATATACTTATACTACTGGTAGTTTCTATTTACCTATCTCTATCTCTATACAAGAGATATAATCTCCCTTTTTAAGGGGGAGTGGCTGAGTCAAAGCAAAAACTTAATTTTCATGGGAGACAATACAAAGGAGAGAATTCTTAGTTCCTTTGATTTGCACCATTTCATCAGCTTTTACTACACACAAAGGAACATGGAGGAAGTAGTCTCGCTCACCTCCTTACTACTATGTTATCAAAAAGAGAAGGCAATATTTTGCTTACCATTATGTTTCAGACCTTCTGTGAGGAAAGGCTCTTTTTCAGCAACTTCCCAATACATGATGCTCACATCAGCTTTGCCAGCCAAGAAGAGCATGTTTGTATCGGTATCATACAAAGGCATTAAAATCCTGTTGGAAAAGGAATAATACATTAAAATATCAACAAAAAATACTTGATATTCTCATTTCTTTAAAGCTGTTATATATCATGATTGTTTGTCATATTATGTGTAACTATTCATTCTCATTTTAGAGGTGGACACAGACAGGCTTGAGCTGGGGAATTTAAGTTTAAGGCCCTTCTTAACGCTCCATATTAGATTCAATCACAGGATTGTCATTTCCCATTCAAGTACTCTAACCACTGCCCTACGGCAGTCCCCCATGCATCATTCTCAATAGCAAGTATAACTTCTGTACATAATGAAGTTGTGGACTGATCTTCTATACTGAAAGAATATTAATTCACAATCTTACAGCAGCAAGGTTGTGAACTATACCGCAATTTTTTGTATACGTATATTAGAACTCCTGCTTGCAAGAGCTTGAAAGAACAAACATAGGCTCACTACAGATATTTAATAGTACATCAACATTAAAACCAACACAAGTAAATAATCCTACAATCTTACCCAGTTGAAGAATCAAATGGCTGTATTTTGTAAGGCTTGGAGAAATTGCGAATATCTCTAATTCTCACTTCTCGTACACGAGATCCGTCCCATCCAGTGGAGAGAATCCGATCAGTATGGCCTAGCCAGACAACACGAGAATCTTTGGGACTTTTGTGGCCTTCAGCCTAAGGACAGAGAAATAATGTATCTTATTTATATAAAACAGCAAGAAAATTACAAAATCCAATATCTTAAAGGAATAAGATATTAGATTTTAATGGGAGAAAATGCATACCTCATTAATGTATATTGTATCTTGTAAAAGCAGAACAAAAGAGAGAGGAGAGAGAAGGGCTGCCAATCCCATTTTATCTGATGCTTTTCCTTGTCACTGAACAGTTGATGGTGAAGGTGAGTATAGGGAGAACTGTTGTTCCCTGAGCAGCATACTTAAGCAGCTCCGAGTACCTGAGGAGGGCCACTGCTGATCCCAGGCTTTCCCACAGAGCTCCCAGGGAGTGCATGTAGTGTTGGTGGCATATGTGGTTGTGTGTGGTGAAGTCTTCCATAATGTGTTACTTGAGTTGATCTCAATGTCTCTAGCTATAAAAAATCTTCAAGATATGATTGCCAGAGAGTCACTTCTCAGTGTATTAAAAATTATGTTGGTGTAGATTGTTTTGAGAGAAGAGGTAATCGGCCGGGTGACTGAAGCCTCTCCCAGGATTTTGTGCCCCATGTGGAGCAGGGATTAGGTATGGCAGTTAGGCCTCCTGCCATTCCTTAACCTCTGCTAAGTTGCAGCTCAAGAGGGCAGACCTACAACGAAGACGGGGCCATTCCAGACCCGTAGAGGGAGGGTTTCACGATGTCCTGTAACTTCTTCTTTGTTCAACAGCAGCTATAATACACCATGTGCACCATGAAGCACAGCAGACTAACAAACTGAGAGACATACATACGTGCACAGAGAGGGAGAAAGCCCTGAAAAA